>JALBWW010000007.1:10007500-10042500 GCA_023212625.1 Styphnolobium japonicum | reverse complement strand
GTTGTGCTGTTGATGCGCCTTCCGTCATCCGCAGGTTAAACAATCGTCTCATCAAGTGAACTTTGTTTAAGGCCGACGGCTTTTCATACATGTTGGAAAGAGCCGCCATAAGACCTGCTGTGGTCTTTTCTTTTGCAATGTTGAACGCAAAATTACGGGATAACGTCAATCGGATAACTCCGAGGGCTTGTCTGTCAAGAAGGGTCCAATCATCATCCTTCATGCCCTCAGGTTTCTTATCTTTGAGATGTTGATATAGATTTTTCTGATACAGATAATCTTCGATCTGCATCTTTTAAAAGCCAAAGTCCGCACCATCGAACTTTTCAATTTTCACCTTTCCTTCATCTGCGGCCATCGCTCCCACTCGAATCTGATTTCCTCTGGATCGTTTCTGACAATTTCTGATAACCACCGTGCTTTAGAACACTGCTGTGGACAAATTAGTAACGCTGACCAATTTTCACTATTCACGAATTTCACTATTCACGAATCCACTGTTCACGAATTTACTATTCACATGAATAGTACCTCAATGTACCGGAATAGTATTTGTAGTTATAAACAGTACACCAGGAAAGTTCCCAGGAAAGAGAGGTGGGTCACAAGGACACGCTTAAGTACCAAATCTTTCCTAGACAGAACCTTTCCTAGACATGCACTTTCACACCACCTACACTTCTTTCCAGAACCGGCACCTTGACCAATAACTCAAGGACAAATCTTTTCTGATGTGGAAGATCAGATACTACCGCAACCACAAAGCATAATAAGATTTATCAAGAGAAAATTGTCCTGACCACCAAGAGCTCATGATACCAATTGTTGGGAAATTACGCAAAATTTCCTTATCATCAGATTTGTGGAAGAGCGAAATAAATGCGAAATAATTGCACACACACAATTGATAACGGAGTTCGGCCAATTATGCCTACGTCTCCGAGCTGCTGCAGATCTTTTACTGAAAAGTGAAATATACAAAGTGCTTACAGAACACTCACAACCTCTCATAACACCACAACCCAATTACACCCAGAAACTGAAGCTTTTCTCTCTCTAAGCTTTCTCTATTTCTCTCTTTAGTTTTTTTCTCTCTTTCTGTTGTGTTTTTTCTTTCATCTAAGATCTTCTATTTATAGAAGAATGTTGCACTGTGTATACAGCTGTTGCCAAGCTGTACCGCGTGTTTCGAAATCAATTTGCACCGAAAGCAAATTGATTACTGTTCCTCAAATTGAATTTGTGAGGTTACTGTTCTTCAATTACATTTGGCGGTGCCCACCATGTTTGACTAACAGAAACAACTAGAAATGAGAAACTTTTGCTTCTGTTCTGTGACTCTGCATTCAGTGTCGAATGCATGGCAAGTCGTGCTACTTGAAGTTTTGAAAGGCAAACGGCACAGTCATTCTGAAAGAATTCTGGGTCATTGGTGGTGTATGAGCACAGTTTTTTGCTCTTATACGAGGTCCTCCTTGTCTTCTGAAGGAATGGTAGAGAAATGAAATGAATTTTTTCCCAAACGATCTTTTGGATTTTTTCTTTTAAAATGTGTTCTTCAGATAAAATATACAAACAACGTTTTTAGCCATTGTAATTTTACAAATTGATTTTGAGTTGTGTTTTATAAAACTGTTTTGAAGAATAGAAAAATAAAATAAAATAACCAAACCAAATAGTTCCTACTTGAGCTTTTTGAAAATATATCTAAGAGCGAGCTCTTTTTGTCTTTTTTTAAAAGATAATCTTATTATAAAATAGCTTAATAGTTTTGATCAAATATAAGCATTTACTATTTTTTAAATTCCACATAAATATTTGAAATCATTATTAGAGATTAGGCAGTTTGAACCTGTTTATGGTGAAATTTGTTAAATGTAAACTTCAAACAAATAAATATATTTATCAGTCAAATATAAACTCCCTAGTTACGTGGTAATCTCGTATGAAAATATCTTGTTAAACTTGGTGCATGAAAAAAAAGAATAAAAATGCAAAGACAAAGAAGTGTACAAAGTAATATAAATTGCAAAAAATAGATGAAAAGCAATAAATTACTGCAAATAAAGGTACAATGAAATGTAAAGAATTGAAGAACAAAACAAAAATGTAAATTGCAAAAAGTAAAGGAAAATAACAGCATAACAAGAAAAGTAAAAGAATTTTAAGAACAAAGTGCAGAAAAGTAAAAGAATTTAGAAAAACATTGCATTAAAATAAATATCTTGAAATGAAAATGGAAAACATACTTAAAATCAAATCATTTGATCTGCTTGAGTGAGATATTAAAATTGTATATCTAGTAATCAATCTTTTTTACATCATAAATCCTAGTATTTATAGGCAAAATAAAGAAAATAATTATCTCCTAAAAAACAGAAAAGTGTATATGGTAGTTAAGCTATATACTCGACATACCAAGTTCAAGAGTTACAAAGAAATTTGATAAATCTTCTATGAGGAAAGTTATCATTCGACGACAACATTTGTAACTTTTCTATCTCTAACAAAATGGATCTTTTTGACACAAACCAATCATCTAACAGATAATATTTGCGATATCTTTTCTAACAAAAACTTGCCATCTGACAAACAAAACTTGCAACATCTTTAAACTTTAAATCAATTCTTCAAAACTATTCAAAGGTCGAATTCACCTCCTCCTCATTCATTTTTCGACTCAGAATTCATTTCTTCTCGTTATAGAATCATAGACTAACAACTAAACCAAATGTAAAACGGGTCTTAAAAGACTCATGATTCATGGCAGATATTGAAATTTCAGAGAATTGGGTTGCAGGTGAGGCGAATAAGGACATAGGCAGAGCGTCTTATATTTGGCGAATATCCTTATCGTGAGTAGAGAAACTCTTCTTGTACACTATTTTGTGCATATTCATACTAAATTATGAACTATATAAAAATATATTTTAAGTAAATATAATTAATATCTATACTATAATAAATAGAATTTTTTATTTTGGTATCCAACTTTACTATTCTCAAAATATCATTATTATTTATTTAAACACAAATATAAAAAGGATTAAGTTATCAATATCCTTACTTAGCAGTTACAGTTACCTATAAATACTTTCTAACTTTTTATCTTACGGTTATAATTAATTTCAAAACTCTTTATTTACTCAATTTTTTTATCTTATTCAAAAATGTTTAAAAAAATATGACTCACTTTTGATCTTATTAAAAAATAACAAATATAAATTGACCGAACACGTAGTGTCTCTCAATAGGTTAGTGTAAATAAATTCAATGCAAAACTTCGTTAATACTTGTGGACAAATTCATAAGTAGTGTGTATAGTTTTAAAAAAAGTACAAATAACAAGTTTTTTTTTTTTTGTGTACAATGTATTCTTTTTTTTTTTTTTGATAATATGTGTACAATGTATTCTTAAACATATAAGATGCAAAATTGTGTCATAAAACAAGTATTTGACGAACGAACAATAATTTCAATGGTACCTCACCATATAGTTTTATCACCTTTACAGTTGGGACCCTTAGAACACAGATTTAAAATTTGATAATTATTCGTAGTGTTTTTTTTTTACCATATAGAAATTAATCTGTGTTTTTTTTTTTTGGCATTTTTATATTGATATTGATGATTTTATTCTTTTTCATTTTACCTTTACAAGTACCAAAATGCGTTGATTGTAGGACACAGCGGTAAGAAGCCGCCGTGGATGAAGGCATTTTCACACCATTATATGTATTTGTTTTTTTAATTTATAGTTCTAAAGCCACCCTCCTGCAAAGGCAGCTTATATTTAATTGAAAAAATAAATAAATTATAGTGATAAGAAAACTCCTAATGAGACGGTTTTCAAATTCAGAATTGTAAAATTTATTCTGGCATACCATGAGAAACTGTCTTCACTGAAGGCTTTTTTAATTCATTGAAGTAAAATGTGGCTATCAATAATTGATTACTGAGTAATATTTAATATCAGTATGGATTTAATTTTTTACATTAATTTTATCCATCATTAGTGTAAAAAAATTATACTATTATCTAATCATAAATTACTATATCATAAAATGAGTTTGACTTAAATAATAATTATTTAAAAAGTCAAATTTTTTTAAAGATCAAATTTAAGCATATGATTTTATTTTATTTTTTGTGTGACAACTAGATTTTCCTAAACCTTTTGAGTATGGAAGTAATTCTAATTTGAGGATTGACTTTGTCATAGTTACAAAGTGTTTATAGTGGGATTCAAACCTTTATAATACCGAAAAAGCATATTCACATAGAGCTTAATTTACCAACTAAGTCACACTTTATAATTATGTAAGTATATAATTGGAAAATAATGTAAAATACTTTAAACTCAAATAATAAATTAAAATTAAACTATTCAATAGGAGGTTTTTAAAATTAAAGTAAATTCTTAGAGCATGCAAGGAAGAAAGTTTGCTGTGGGTTTTCACTTGTCCACAAGACATCATTGCTATGTGAGAGAATACGGATGGAATTTTTTTATTTAATAATTATATTAATAAAGATCCTCTTAGATCATATACGTATTATATTAGACAAAAAAAAATTTCAATGAATGAAAAATGCCTTCAGTGAAGGCTGTTTCTCAAAAATAAATTTTGTAATTCTAAGTTTGAGAATCACCCTCCATTAAGGCGTTTTCTTATCGGCTTATTTATATTGATATTGATGATTTTTCTTTAATTTTTTTTATTTTACTTATACTTTATTTTTAAGTACCAAAATGCGTCGATTATAGGACATGATTAGAAGCCGCCGTGAATGAAAGCATTTTCACACCATTAAGTGTAATTGCTTTTTAATTTATAGTTCTAAAGCTGCCTTCGTAGATGGCAGCTTCTCTTCAATTGAAATATATATATATATATATATATAGGGATATTTTTAGTGAGAGTAATATTTTATTATGAGAGATGAGATGAGCAAATTTTAATCATTTGATAATTTATGTATGGTCAAGATTAGAAGTTACTTAAAGGTCACATGACTTTATGTTCTAATCTTGACCATACATGAATGATTCAATAGTCAAAATTTGCTCCTATCTAGTGTGAAAATTATTTTATTATAAGAGATGAGAAGAATAAATCTTGACCATTGGATCATCCATATATGGTCAAGATTAAAAGTTAGTTAAATGTCACATGACTACTTAAAAAAATCATATGACTTTATGTTTTAATCTTGACCATACATGAATGATCTAATGGTCAAGATTTGCTTCTCTTACTCTCATAATAAACCACTCCACTCACTAAATTTTATATATATATATATAGTGATAAGAGAAAGGCTTTTTATTCCAATATTGTTAATGTTTTATTTATTTTTCAAATTACTCCACCTTTTTTTTATATCCTTTCTTTTACAGTACCTTTTTTTCATATACTAAAATGTGCTTGTTGTGAAATACAATTATAAACAGTTTTGTGGGAAGGCCGCCACGTACCAAGATACTGCAAATTTGAGGCGGTTTCATGACTTAATTTTTGTAAATGTTATAAGGTCACGGCCTTTTTAACTTCGAATTTTTTTATAAAAAAAATATTTAAAAAATTATGCCATGAAATTGACCAGGTCAATGGGAGCGGCTAGGGATAGAAATAGGTCAAGTTGTCCAACAGGAGTCTACGGCCTAACTTACTTTTGACCTACTTCGGCATAGCCTATTTATCAAACAAGCCAGACTTAGACTTTTTTAAAAACCTATTTAACTAAATAGGCTAAGGCCTAGGCCTTAAAGCCCATTAAGCTTAACAGGTTGGCCTATTTATTTATTATAATAACATATTATTAAAGTTTTATAATACTTATATGATTTAATAGTTATATATTAATATAGTTAATTTATTTTATATATAATAGAATAATTTTGTTAAAGGTTAGGTATATTTGAAATTTATAAAATTTGAGCATGTTAGCTTATTCGAAATTCTTTATGTAATATAGGCCTTTAAATAGGCTTTCAGGTCCAGTCAGACTTCTAAGTTTTTATAAAAAGGCCAGACCAGGTTAAAAAAAAAGAGCATATGATAGGTAACAGGCCAGGCTAAGGTTAATGTTTTTTAAAACAGGTCAAGCCTATTTAGGGTAAAGCCTAGCCTAGCCTATTTTCACCCCTAGGAACGGTTTCTAAAAAATAAAAAAATTGCAATATTTTTGTTACGAAATGACCCTCACACAAGGCACTTTTAAAATATATTTCAATAACATGTTTAGTTTAACTTTTAAAAACTCTCAAATTATAATTTGAATAAAAATTTATTTCTTGATTTTTTTTACTAAAATCATAATTTTAAAATTTTAAAAGTTAAATTAAACAAGCATATTTTGACATATATATATATATATTTAAAGAGGGGCAATTCAAATAATAATAATAATAAATGATAATTGATCAGAGCGTCATCAATGTTTAAAATTACTGTGCCTTGATTTAATTTTTTGTTATTTAAATTATTAAATTTTGTAATCCTATTTAATCCAACAACAGTAAGGAATTTTTTTTAAAAAATTTTGATCCATGTTTAATATAAATTTTTTTTACACTATTATTTAATTATATATTGTCAAATTATTTTAAAAGTTTAACTTTTATAATAATTATAAAATATATAAATTTTTAATTATTAGATAATAGCATAAAAAAATTTACACTCAAAGATGATCAAATTAGAAAAAAGTTATGAAAACATTGAAGTAGTGCATTATATATACAACTGCATTATACAACACGCCAGAACATGATAACTAGCAAAGTTAAGGCAGTATTATTATTCTCTTATTTCTTGGATACACTGAGGCTGCGTTAGAGCCCAACTGCATTATACAACACACCAGAACATGATAACTGGCAAAGTAAATGCAGTATTATTATTCTCGTATTTCTTAGATACACCGAGGCTGCGTTAGAGCCCAACTGCTTCTTCCATGATAGAAGATACGAAGCTGCATACAAAATGAACATCAAAATGAAATAGGTATAGGTTAGGTACACATAAAAAGCTAAAATGGAAGCCTCAGAAAAATAATTAGAATGAAAATTGATAATCTACTGCCAAAAAAACAATATTTTCATATTTTAAAATCTTTTCAATATCTTTTTTCTTATATAAGAATTAGTTTATACACTAAATTTTATTAGTCTATATGCATAAATTGAGCCAATTGAACCAATCCTTGTATAAGAATTTAAAAAAAAAGGTAAAAATATAATTTTTGTCCCTTAAATTTACTTTAAATTTTATTTTTATCTCACAATTATATTTTGTTTTATTTTTATCCTAAATTTTTTCAAAACTTACTAAATTCTTTCTAACTAGTAACACCATTAGAAATATTATTGAAATTTGCTCACATGGCATCCTATATGGACACAAGTGCATAATTGACATTATCCAACTAGATTTTTTTTTCGAATTAGTGATTGGAGACAAATTTGATAAGTTTTAAAAAGATTTTAGATGAAAATGAAATAATATAATTATGGGATAAAAATAAAACTTATAGTATAGTTAAGGAATGAAAAGTGAAAATTTTCTTGTAGTGAATTTTTATGTATCATTTTCTATTAAAACCTTTATATTGTAGAAATTTAATAGTTATTTATGAATTGAATTAAATAGTTATTTGTGAATTCATTTTCATTAGTTTGGAATTAAATTATATTTTTAGTGATTTTTATATTATTTCAGTTTTTTTATTAAATATTTATATATTCATTTAATTTTATGATGTTCGACAAGTGACTCATCGATTGCACTAATGATACATTAACTCAGTACTTATCCCTAGTCAATAATCGATCTAAGTTTTATAATTATAAATGCATGTCAACTTAAATATCAATATCAAATCTAAATTATTTGTTATAAATTAATTTAAAATAATTTTTAATAATCAATATATATATATATGAAATACATAATTATTTTAATTAATGCACAAATATAGAAGTTTAAAAAGAACAGTATGCATATGACTTATTATATAAAAAATTTACTTTTTATCTCTTAACTTTATTTTAAGTTTCATTTTCATCTCAAAGTTATATTATTTTATTTTCATTTCAAATCTTTTCAAAACTCATTAAATTTATCATTAACCATTATTTTTAAAAAAATCTTAATTAAACAATATTAACTGTGTATTTGTACTTATATAAAATATTACGTTAATAAATTTTGTTAATATTTTTAACGATATTAATAACTATGACAAATTTAATTAATTTTAAAAATATTTAAGATAAAAATATAATATAATATAATTATAAGACAAAAATAAAATATAAAATAAAGTGAAAGGTCAAAAATTATATACATACATTTTTTTTAAAAAGGTACTAGCACTAAGTATAATTTTTTTCTAAAAATAGTATAACTATAAGGTAAACTTACCTCGGAAAACGGGCTGGAGTTGTAGACGGTGCAGAGGGAAATATAAATTCTTTGTCACAGTTACCCCCCGGGTTTGTATTTTTGCAATCTTCGAGTGTTTTGCCATCTGCTGCAACACATAAGCGAATATCAGAAAGTTGAAGATTACCTCTTGCATCTGTAGTACACCTTATGAGTGCTGCTTTATTCGTGGCGTCCTGGATGGCACTCAGTATCGTCTTTGCTGTACGGGGAGTAGTTCCATCTGGTTCAATACCTAAAGATGAAAGCAGCTACATAAATATCCGTGTATGTGAAATAACTCTTGCTACTTGAGTAGGTATGTGAAATAACTCTCAACTCATCAGAAATTCGAACTATTTTTATAATTACCTTTTTCTTTCATTTTCGATAAGATGAGTGGACCCAATACCCTTCCAAGATCAATTGTTGCTTGAAGATAGGCTTCTGGTGGGAACTTGTTCGAGGAGCAGGTGCCGTGCTTGTCCCACTCCTCAATCCAAAACTTCTTGCTCTTATCAAAGTCATCTGCGCTATATAATCGTGGCCAGTATTCGAGCAGCTCGCACTGGAATTCCTCAAGCTACGATGAATACGAACAAAAAATGAAAAGAAAAGAAAAGAAAAACATTTATGAACCCATGCTATATGAAGAAGATACTGAAGAATAAAAGAGTTACAATAGCGTCCGTCATTTGTTCCTTTGCAACGCAATTTTCTGGGCTTGACGCTTTGTCCCTCTGTGGCCATAGTCCATGAATGGTAAAATATTGGCGTGGCACAGTTGGTCTGCACGTTATGCCTTCCTCCTTGCATAAAGCATTTGGCCATTGCAAGGTTAGCAAAAAATAATCAAATCCTGGCGCATTAGGTGAGGGTGGAGGAGGTGGAGTTGGAGGTGGAGGTGGAGGAGGTGGAGGAGGGGCAGAAGGAAAAATAGGATCTTGCGAATTACAACTAATAGCTTTTCCGGATTGGCCACAATTCTGTAGTGTCACCCCGTCTTTTTTAACACAAAGATGAATCTCCAAAAGTTGAATCTTGCCCGAATTGTCTTTGCTGCACTTTATGTCTGCTCTGAATTTCGTGGCGCTTTCAATGGATTTCAGTATCTTTTGTGAGGTATAGGAACTTCCATCTGGCTTGATACCTAAAGATAACGCCCACAGTATATTTTAGTTCTAAAATGTTAAAGTATCTATATTACGCGTAGACACATAGCCTATCTTAATTCGTAGATTAATTATATTTTAATTAGGTATAAGAAAAAAAAATAGGAGTACCTTCCTCTTTCATTTTTGACAAGATAAGGTCTCTATACTTTTCTGCAAGAGCAATTGCTTTCCTGAAATACTCTTCTGGTTTGAACTTGTTTGAAGAGCAACTTCCGTGCGTGCGCCACTGCGCATACCATAATTTCTTGCTTCTTTCCCAGTCGGCTGTACTTTGTAATCGTGGCCAGTAAGAAAGCAAATTAGCTTTCAAACTCGTAAGCTGCACATATATCACGTGCAAAAAGAGGATATATATGAATTTAAAAGGAAAAAAAAAAAGATAGGGATCGGAAAACAACTCTATATACAGTTATACACAACATTACAAATTTTTTTTATATATATATAAAATATTAAGAGTTACCACAGCATCTGTCAGTTGTTCGTTTGTGCTACAACATGTTGGGGCATTTCTTTCACCACCTTTCAGTGGCCAAAGTCCACGAATAGTGAAGTGGTCGGGTGGCACATGTGGGTTGCATAAATTTTGTTTGTCCCTCCTGCAATAAGAGTTTGGCCATTGCAGAGCTAGTTTAAAATAATCATATCCTGGCGAAGGGCCTGGAGGTGGAGGCGGCGGCGGCGGCGGAGATGGAGGAGGAGGAGGTGGTGGAGGCGGAGGCTGTCGAGGAGGTGGAGGCGGCGGTGACCGTCTAGGTGGAGGCGGCGGCGGTGACCGTCTAGGTGGAGGCGGAGGCGGTGACCGTCTAGGTGGAGGAGGCGGTGACCGTCTAGGTGGAGGCGGTGGTGACCGTCTAGGTGGAGGCGGCGGCGACCGTCTAGGAGGAGGAGGACGCGATGGCCGTTTATGTTCTGGATCACAAGAAGCCAAGAGAAATGCCGCCAAGAAAAGAACAAAGAACAGTAAATGCTTTATGATAGCCATTAGTGGTTCAATGTTTTTGCTTTTGGTGCTAGTGGTTCAATGTTAACACGGAGCAACACACGTAATGGTTTTATAGGGATCAATGAGCGAGGGAATTTATGCCAGTCATGAATCACGTTCTTCTTTTACAGTTCCATGCATTTGTAACTCGTGGAACGAATTGATGTTGATATCAAACTACCACTAGTAGGAGAACCGTGCCTCGCTCGGGGCATTTTGGTTTTTTTCTTATTGTACGTATATATGTATTTTTATAATTGTGATGGTTGTCAAATGAATGGACAACATTAAACTATAATATGGCATTATTTTTTACTTAAAACTATTCATAAGACTTCAAAGCGGAGCATTTTGGTCTTTTTATTATTGTAGGTATATATGCATTTTTTAATTGTGATGGTTGTTAAATGAATGGACATTATTAACTATAATATGACATTATTTTTAACTTAAAAGTATTTATAAGACTCGAAAGTAAACCATGACAACCTTATCATGTTGAGGCAAACAAAAATGTGAGTTTCGAATAGGTGCATTAATACATCATTTAATATTTATCATTGATTAACAATAATTAAATTATGAAAAAAATACAACCGTTGAAATTTGAACGGTAAATTGATTGAAGAGGTTAAAATGCATTTTGGAAAAAAAGCATTAGGATTTTCATTTGTTCTCTAACTTTTTTTTTTAGTCATTTTTCATGATAGAATGACAACCTTGAATTAAGTTCAAACAATAATATACATTTTTGAATAAAAATAACTTAAGCCATCTTTTGTTTAATAAAATAAAATTTATTTTGATTTAATAAAAAAGAAAATGTAAAAATAAAATGAAATTCATCATGGCTTAAGTTTAATTAAAAAAATTAAATTAACATAAGAAAGTAAATAAAAAAATTAAATTTCATGATAGCATATCAAAATAATTTGATGACAATTTTAAAATAAAATATTAAAAAAAATCCTTGTGATGGTATTTTAAAAAAAGAAATTGCTAACATATTACTAATTTTGTCATGCTATAATTTTTTAAAAAAATATTAAATTTTTTTCCATAAAATATCTAAAAGAAATTTCCTGCACATTAATATATATGTTTAAGACTATATATATATATATATATATATATATATATATATATATATATTAAACTAGCAATTTGGCTCCTGAAAAATACATGTGATATCAGTTCAGTCTTCTAATAATTTTTGACATCAAAATAGTCCTCGAATGATATTTTTTACATCTAAATAATCAAATGTCAATTTTTCACATCAAATTAGTCTTTTACAATTATTTTTTGACATTAAATTTGTCTCCCAAGAAAGGTCATGTGGAAATTTGATGTAAAAAATTATTAGAAGACTAAACTGATGTTACATATATCTTTCAGAGATCAAATTGCTAGTTTACTATATATATATATATATATATATATATATATATATATATAGGTATACACACACACATATATATATATAAACTATAGATTTTTACTTAAAAAAATATGTCTTTGGTGGGATTGTTAGTCCCGCCATGCCTTATTTATATATATATAAATTATAGATCTTTACTAAGAAAAAAAATTAAAAAAATAAAAGATATTAAGAAATATAATAAAATATGCATTACATAAAAATACAAAATGAACATTTTATTAATTATAAATTTATATTTATATTTCTTGAAAATTAAATAATACATATAAAAAATAACTTTCTTTATATATTAAGTTTTATTTTCATGAAAGACACTAAAGATAAAATAAAATATCAAGATGGTCATGAAGGAAACTAAATCTAATTTAATTTTCATGAAAAATAATTTATAAATAAACTAATTTTTACATAAAATAAACTAATGTTGTCGAGCGTGTTGTGGCCGAGCGGGAATGTTTGGGCATAGTGTTTGCTAAGTGAAAGTGTGGTTTGAGCAGGGGTGTGGTCCGAGCAAGGTATGGTCGAGGGTGGTCTTTCCCTAGTGGAGGTGTTGCTCAAGCGAGGATATGGTCGAGCATGGTGTAACTGATCATGGTGTGGTCCGAGGGATGGTGGCCAAGCATGGTGTTTGTCAGCGCGAAGGTGTTGCTTGAGCGGGGATGTAGCCGAGCACGGTGTGGCTGATCGTGATGTGGTTTAATCGTGGTGTGACCCGAGCGAGGTGTGGTTTGAGGGGTGGCATGGTCCGAGCATGGTGTAGCCTGAGCATGGGTGTGAGCGGGGTGTGGCCGAGAGTGGTGTTGCTCGAGATAGGGTGTGGTCAAGCACGGTGTGGTCCCAACGTATGGGCAAGTAGAAAAAATTTATATGATCGATTGCCGAGTCCGAGCATGGTGTGGTCCCAACGTATAAGAAATTTAGAGGGAAAAAGATCACTTGCTGAGTTCGATCAATAAAAAATTTCAGAAAAAGAAAAAAAATGAGCAGATGACAAGCAATGTGGTCCGATTGTGACCATGTCTGAGTAGTCACCCCTGAGCGTTGTGTCGTCGATAGTGGTGTGGTTCGAGCATTGCGTGGTTGAGCATTGTTGTCTGATCGTAGTGTGGATGTAAGCAGGGTGTGGCCGAGAGTAGTGTTGCCCGAGCGGGGGTGTGGTCCCATTGTATGAGAAATTCAGAGGAAAAATATATGATCAGTTTCCAAATCCAGTCAATAGGAAATTGAAGGGGGAAATGAACGGTGGTGAGTCCGAGCATTAAGTAGCCGAGGGTTATGTGACCGAGCATGGTATGGTCTTAGTGTAGGAAAGCATATGGGAAATTCAGAGAAAAAATATAATTAGTTGATGAATCCGATTGGTAGGAAATTGAGGAGAGAAATGAGCGATGGCGAGTCCGAGCGTTGAGTAGCCAAGGGTTATGTTACCGAGCGTGATGTGGTCTCAGTATTGGAAAACATATAAGAAATTCAGAGGAAAAAATATGATTGGTTGATGAATCTGAGCAGTAGTGGCGAAGCGTTGTGTAGCCAAGGTTATTGAGTCTGAGTGTGGTGTGGTCTCAGAGTATAGGAAATTTGAGAAAACAATTGATCGGTTGCGTAGTTCAATCAACAAAAATTTCAGAAAAAAAAAAGAAAAATATATGAGCGGTGATTAAGCAATGTGGTTCGATCGTGACCGATTGCGAGCAGTATTGGCCGAGCATTGGGTCCCCGACAGTGGTGTGGTCTACGCATTGTGTGGCCGATGGTGATGTGTCTGATCGTAGTGTGGGTGTGAGCGGGGTGTGGCCGAGAGTGGTGATGCCCGAGCGGGGGTGTGGTCCTAGCGTATAAGAAATTCAGAGAAAAATATATGATCGGTTTCAGAATCCTGTTGGTGGAAAATTAAGGGGGGGAAATCTGACATGTGGTTGAGCTAGAACGGTAGTGGCCGAGCGTTGTGTAGCCCAGGGTAGTGTGGCTGAGCATGGTGTGGTCTCAAAATATAGGAAAGCATATGACAAATTCATAAGATAAAATATGATCGGTTGATGAATCTGTTCGGTTGGAAATCATAAAAAAAATTTGAGAAGTGGCCGAGTTCGAGCAGCAGTGGCCGAGCATTATGTGTTTGAGGGTGGTGTGGCCGAGCGTAGTGTGATTCAGTTGTGATCGAGTCCGAGCAGTATTAGTTAGGCATTAGGTCGCCAACCATGTTGTGGTCCAGGCAGTATGTGAAAAAAAATGGATAAAAAAGAAAAACTGAAAAATCAATGTTACACGCTATTCAATGAAGACAAAGAAGAGTAGGAAGATTAAATGACCATAAATAAAGTCTTGAAGCTTGAGCCAATCCAAGGGTGGAGATCATTTCCCGCCCAAATCAAGAGAAAAATGAGGTGTGGATTGTTATAATATATGATTATATGCGTTTTATTCTCGTAAAGGAGTAAGATATTTTTTAGAGTTAATCTAAATGAGTACTAATAAAGTATATTTTATTTTAAGAAACATAAAAAGTTTAAATTATTAAAAACAATTATTCAAATTTTATTTTAGGGGAGGGATCATTAAATTTCACTTAACGAATAAAAATACTCTTGTAAATGGGAGCATTGTCCATCTTTTTGATTTGTCGTGTTCCTTTATTATATTAAGGTTTTATAGAATTATGTTTTTCGTTCAATTTCTTCATCATAAGCAGCAGCAAGAAGCAAATAAAGATCATCAGGTAAACACTTCAGATCCATGTGTTTCTCTCTTGTTTTGGATTTTCTTTTTTACAGCTTTCCCGAACAAGACAACTTAATCAATAAGCATTCTTTCAATTGTCATGAAGATTTTGTATTAAAAAATTTATTATTCTAACATGTGTAAGATACAGAGAGGTTTAACTGTATGTGACTACTATCAATGCTCATAAGCTTCTCTCATTAAAGTAGTCAAGGATAACATGGGTGCTGATGATTGCCTTGATGGTGTCTTGGGACCTATCGAAGAGGGAGGAGTTGTCAAGGCCAGGATTGTGATGGTTTGACGACTGTTGATTTGGTTTGCCAACTTGATTGTGGTGATGTAATGGTTGAACAAGCCAAATTCTTAGAACACTTGACCACTTCATAAAAAAAATAGTCATTCACATAGTATCTTTCAAACTTATTGTAAATTTAAAACTTTATTTACTATCGTTAGTCACTTCGTGAGAACACTTGACCACTCAATAAAAAGAAAAAGTCGTTTGCATATTGTCTTCCAAACTTCTTGTAAATTTAGAACTTTATTTACTATTGTTAACCACTCTGTGAGAACACTTAATCATTTAATAAAAAGAAATAGTTGTTCACATATTGCCTTCCAAGCTTCTTGTAAATTTAGAACTTTATTTATTATTATTAACCACTCCATAGAAACACTTGACCACTCAATAAAAAGAAATAGTCATTTACATATTGTCTTCCAAACTTGTCGTAAATTTAAAATTTTATTAACTATTGTTATTCACTCCGTAAGAATACTTGACTATTCAATAAATAAAAATAGTCATTTGCATATTGTATACCATAAGGTTTTTTTTATTAAGGTTATTTTTTTCATTAAGTGAAATCTAACAGTCTTTCTCTCTAAATAAAAGTTTGAGTAATCATTCTTAATAATTTAAACTTTTTATGTCTCTTAAGATTAAATATACCTTATTAGCAGTCCTTAATATTAATTCTCTTTTTTTCTCTAGTATCGTAGGCGAATTGTCAAGTATTCATTAGTTGTTGATTGTATTTAATTATCTTATAAACATTTATTATGAAATCAACCATTAATAATGAGTGTTATCACACACACACACAAAGAATATCTATACTTACTGAAATTATACTAGATGGTTCTCATAAGTGATTGGTATGGAGTATATTTTTAATTGTTATGGTATTAGTGAATATTTTAATAAATAATTTGTCATTATATAGAATATTTTCAGCTTACAATGGTAGATTAAAATATTCATTGAAACTTGTTTATGTTTTGTTTGGTATTATGGAAAGAAAGGAAAATAAGGAAATACTATAAAGTAGAAAAGGAAAAAAAAGGAATAGAGAAGTAGAGTCACATTGTTTGGTATTATCAACTGAAAAAGAATAAATATTTCCCTTCTTTTGTTTAGTTTCATAAAGGAAAAAATAGAAAATATATATGTAAATAAATATCAAATTATTTTAGTACCCTTCATCTAATAAAGTGGGTAAAGTTAGTCAAGTAGATATAGGGAGAATTTGGCTTCTTTTCCCTCCCAATCCTTCTAAAAATAGATGAATTTCTTTTTTTCCACCCTTAAGTTAATACCAAACAAGATAAGAGAAATTTCTTTTTTTATTTTCATTCATTTTATGCATACCAAATAGAGACTTCCTACTATAAATATGGGTGTCATATCATATAATTATTGTGAAAGCTTTATGTTCAAATGTAACTCCAAAGATTTCAAAAAGGTCATTAATATTCAAAGCATTTGGAATTTTTAAGAAGATGAAGAAAATTTTTCATTCCAATGATTATGCTCATTTAAGGTTTTCATGAACTATCATCATAAAAGAGAAACGTAAGAAAATATTATTACAAAAAAAAAAAAACTCATCTTAGTACAAAATTTACGAGTCATTCTAATGTCTCAAACATTTCAATACATCATGAGTATGACAAGAGTGTTACAAATTAAATCATCATCAGAGCTCATATGTCTCATCCTTCAAATATTATTTACTTTTCATATTTTTTGTTACATTTCATTTTGAGCTATATAAAATCTTCAAATAACAGAACATTTGTTCCAACTTTCTAAATACATATTTAAATACATGAAAATGACTATTACAATTTTTGTTTCAAATGTAACCTCTCTTGTATTAGGGTAGAATTTGATTAGTATATTTTCATTCATAGAAATTCAAAATTATTTTTCACGAATTATTCATAATATTATTTTTAAAATTAAACATTTAAATAATAAAAAAATATTTTTCACTTTATTTTTATATAAACTACTAGAAAATAAAAAATACAAAAAGTTATGTTTTACTTTGCGATGCTCAAAGCACGAGTTCTCTGTACTAATATAATAATGTTTCTCAAATAGTCCGTACAATCCCTTATTAAAGGTGGGACGCCTTGCGTCTACATTGAAGTCATTTGCATCTACCATTAGAGTCAGTTTGATATTTATTAAAAAAATTGAGATAACAGCGAGTTTTGTGATTGAAGGGGTTTAATACGCCTACCGGTGCATTTGGGTTGAGTTTGGAGTAATTTTATATTTAATTTATTTATAAAAGTAGTGGGTTAGGTTGAATTTAAAAAAAAATTTCTTTTGGTTTGAACCAACCCGACCTACTAATATGTGAGTTAGGTTGGGTTCAACTCGTGGATTGAACTTGAACTAAAAAAAATTTAGTATGCTAAAATAGAAATTAAAATCTATTCTAAATAATATAACATAAGTTTCCAAATGACATAATATAAAATAAATTTTAAAATACATATAACTTTAGAATTACAATTACGATCAATACAAACAAACAATAAAGATACATGTAACGCAATTATCTAATAACACTATAATCAACGCTTCATCTGTTCTTTGATTTCTTGCAAGTCAATAACACCATAACATTAATCACAATCAACACAATTGTCAAAATAAAGGAAACTTGAAACCAACAATGAAATAATAAGTTAAAAAGAACTAGAATCATAACCAATTAAATAAAAAAATCTAAAAGGAACTATTATTACGATCCACAACTTCATCTTTAGCAGCAGACATATCTAACACACAGAGTAATCATGAAACATTACCAAACATTAATGATTAAACTATTAGTAATTAACTAAACAAATTAAGCAAATTCTATATAGTACACTACATACTTCAATATTTTCAATTTCATCTATTTGAGCCTGTAAATCAATATGTTTAACAAAAGTTTTTAATTAGTTATGAGTACAAATAAATGTCTCAACAATGATAAGTTACAAATAATTACAAAAATGATCTAGAACTCGTCTTCCAATATTAAATGTAGTATAATTTTAATTTAAAATTCTCAAGTAATTAATTATCTTAAAAAATTATAAACTTATATAAGATTCTTAAAACCTCAATAAAAAGTGATTATATATAATAAAATATTATAAAAAAATTTCAATAGGTTAGGTTGGATTTTACAGATTAAGAGAGGTTCAACTTGTTACCCGGCTCATATCTTGTAGGTTTGACTATTTTAAATCAAACTCAAACCACAGACCCAAATTAACCCGTCAACTATAAATTAGATTAAGTAAAAACATATGAATTTGTGAATTTACTCGAGTCCACTCTCCTAAGTATGCCAAGTTAGTGAAGTGTCGGTTCCAGCCTTTGCTTAGAACACTTAGTGGATAGGTATGAGATTGATTCCTTAATTGAGTTAAACTTACCCTATAAAATTGTGGTAAGCGGTAAATTCAAATATTGTCAATCCCATTTTGGGGTAATGTCTTCGGGGTTCACCTTGTCGTTGAGGCTACCACCTTGAAATTTCATCTTTTGTATCCAAAAAAAATTGACATAAAAATGTCAAAATTTTAGGTAAATTTTTTTTAGTACATTGAAAGTACAAAGTAGAGAATGAAGATAAATGACCTGACACAAAATGGAACCTCTGACGTTATAAACTGAAGCTATTGCTAATTGAATTTTAAAAAGTTGGTTAATCCAGTTTTAAATTTTTTTAAAGTTTAATTTTGATATAATATTAGTGAAAAAAATTTATATTATTATATAATCATATATTAACATATTATTAAAAGAGTTTAATTATTACAATAATTATTTAAAAAATTTAACTGTTTAATATTATATCAATACATAAATAAATGATAATATAAAATTTTATATTAATAATAAATTAAAATTAAATCTATTTTTTTATCTCTTACTTATATTCACTCTTCTAATAATTACGTACCCCACATTTTTTTATTTAATTTTATTGAAAGAACTCTCGTGCAACTCGTGGGACGGTGTGGGTGAATCGGTGATAGTGAGTTCCATTCCTTCCGCGTACGCCTCCCTTCCCCGCGTTGTATCGTAGCACGTTAAAAAAACAAGAAAATCATGCGCTATATTGGCCTCATAGTCACATCAAACCATTCAGCAAAACGACAAGTCTTACGTGGAAATTGCTGTTGTCGTTTTTCATCTTGAGCTCAACATCTAAATTAAATTAAATTAAATTATCTAAAATTATATAATTATTTTAAAATTTTAGAAATTGAATTTTTTTTATTAGAAATGTAATTCGTATATAAGGATCATATCCTTTAAAATGAAAGGTATACTTTAAAAAGTAAAATATAGAATTGATAATTGTTAATAAAAAAATTAATAATTTAAAATTTTATAAAATATAAGTATAAGAATAATATATTATTGATATGTGAGAATTCACTTCTTTGTTTTATTCATCAATGATTACCAGTTTTACTTTAATTTTTAAAATACACACATCACTTTAGAAGTTACACATCCAATAGGTAATAATGTAACAAAGCTCTTAATTATACATTCGGTACATTTACTTGTAAGTACATAAAGTAATTTGAGTCTCCTATCTTGAGCTGCACCAATATAGGACCCGTTTTGTTAAGAATTACATCTTTTGACAAGATAGCATAAAAATAGAAGATAAGTGTTTTGTGACAAGACTACATCTTAGTTCTCAATTAACTGTGCTAATTTCAAGTCATTATTTTGTGACACGATATGGAGAAGGTGGATATTTTTCCACGCTCGTAGTTTGGACACATAAGTTGGGGATTTCCCTTAAGATGTGATGCATTATCATTTTGCTATAAGATTTTGCTTTGCCCCCAAAATTCAAGCTTAAGGCCCGCCATTTGGGGTTGGCAATTTCGAGAGCCTGTCATTCACAGACAGACACGCGTACATCTAATGTCATCTACAACACTTATCAATAAGTTCGTGTTTGAAATAGTTTTATTGAAAATGCTTAAGAGAAAGTAAGCTAATCAAAACATGCACTAATTCTCACTACTCAATTTTGAATTGAAGATTTTAAACTAAAAGGTAATTACTGAATGTGCACATAAAGAAGCAGGCTTAATTTATAAATTTGACTTGAACTCGGCATGGTAGTAGTTGGGTTCAACTTGGCTCATTCACAGAAGAATAATTAGCGCAGCCTGACTTTTTAGGATATTTTGGCCTATTAAGTTTTTGCAGAAGGATCTTATAAACAGACCAACAAGAACAGGCTAAAAGGTTTTGTACATTTATATACGTGACAACTTAAAACACTTTTATATCGTAAAATCAACATGCCCTGCCTTTTTTGTTGGTTGCAGAATAATTGAGCTGAGTCCTAATGAGCCGTGTAAAACCATATTCCATGAATAGCCAGGGAAAATAACCAAAATTACCCAAAAGGGAGAATACAAAATCTATCTAACCAACCAATAAGTACACCAAGTTTTCTCAAAACTGGAGCACGAAAGGAAATGACATGAGAATTGCGAAACTAATTAGGCAAGTGAGGCTTTGAAAGAGTAATAACTAATTAGGCAAAGGAGGGCATAATATGGAGCGAACAAATCCGACTAACGATACTCTCAGCTAATCCCATTGATGCACTTAGGACAAATAGATAGCGAATTCAGATCTTGATCGCTGGTTTTGAAGGAAGTGATTCCATTATGCCTAACTCTATTACACTACGTACAACCGATAAGCAAAACAAGAAAGAAAAATCTCCACTACAACTCAAAGGATTGGGCATGGTGACATCACTATTGAAAAGTGTTTTAAGTGGTCACGTGTATTTTATCATTGAATTTAATTTCTATTTACTATCTGTGTAAAGTTTTTTTATACTGTCATTTAATCATATGTTGACACATCATTAAAATAGTTAAACTTTCTAGGTAGTGGTTGTGATAGTCAACACTTTTAATGATTTAGCAACACATGATTGGATGACAGTGTAAAAAAACTTTACATTCACAATGGATAGAAATTAAACTCTTTATCATTTGGCTAATTCTGTTATCAATTTATATGTTAGTTAGACCAAAGGTGTATATTAGCACAATTAATATTATTTGAGTGTTTAATAGCTACAATCAATTATTTATGGATTTCTTTTTGCAGATCAAATAAAATGAAAGAATGTTTGGTGCATTTTAGCCTTTTTTAATTAAAATAAATATCTTAACATAACAATAATTTAAATTTAAATCCAAATTGGAAAATTCAATAAAAAAAAGTCAAACTGAGGAAAATTATACTAAGTAAAAGTGTGTTAATTATTATTAATTTTTTGTTCTTATAGAAGGTTCAATTGGACGTAAAAGGGAATAAGAAATTAATGGTGAATTCAACTCCTACTATATCACCACAGCCCTTTGGTAAACACCAGGGGGAAAGTGTGTTAATTATTATTATTTTTTTGTTCTTATAGAAGGTTCAATTGGACGTAAAAGGAAATAAGAAATAAATGGTAAATTCAACTCATACTATATCACCACAACTCTTTGGTAAAGATTAGAAGAGATATCAGTTAAGCTATGCTCAGTCGATCCAATAAATATGTTGTGACTCAAGCTCATTTCAAAAGATTAACTTATTAAGAGAAAGAACCTCATTACTTAAATATTATATTGAACATCATTGTTTACTCAATATGTGGGCTTTTTTTACCTATGAAGTGTAAATGGGAAACAAAATTTCCTCTTTAGTTTAGTGCACTTATGAAATTATTTCTCTTCCTTAATGTAAAAGCTACAATGAGTTGTAGCCATAAACTACTACTTGCAGCAAATCTTGGCCAGGGACAACTTAGGTCTTGCAAGTGAGACTTATCAAATTAAAAAATAAATAAATAAATTGCTATAGAAGTTGTGGCCTTATAAGATTTTTTTGTTTTAAAAAAAGATACTTTCCTATAGAAGTAGTCACGGAATTTTTTTAAAAAAAATTAAGTTTCACAAAAGCCGTAACTTATAGCTACAACTTTAATAAAAAATTATAAGTCGTACTCACTGTAACTTTTACACTTAATAAGAAAATAATTTTACAAGTGCACTATAGTTCCCATTTAAACCTGACATGGGTGAAAAATCCCAATATGGGACACAATAACATGTTAATTTATTGAGTAAATATTTATTTTAGTATTCCAAATACACAAGTGACATCAGTTTGGTCCTCTAATAATTATGTGACATCAAATTAATCCTTTTAGAGAACAATTTTATGTCATTGAATAACCAATTTGATATCAAAAATTACATTAAAGGACCAATTTAATGTCAAAAATTAATATTAAAGAGTCAATTTAATGTCACTAATTATTAGAGGACTAAAACGATATAACTTATATCTTTAGACAACCAAAATAAGTATTTACTTTAATTTATTCTATCCATTTGCCAGTCTAATAGGCCAGCAACTAATTAATAAGTCAAACCAAGCCAATCTAAAAAGACAATTAGTTCATTTGAATAAGCTTTTGAAAAAGGAACTTTTATTAATAGTTTTTTTTTTATAAAAATAATATATTTTACATTTGCATCCCTATAAGTAGTAGCATCGTAAATGACTTAATTCTAACTTGACTCTTTTTATTTTCTCCTTCTTTACATAATTGGGATTTAAATTTGTGATGGTTACCCAAATCCCACCCAGCCAAATGAGCTAGACCCAAGTGGCCTTTGTGAAATTAAAGAATGAAGATTATGTATTTGATGGAAAGATGTCCTTAAGGCAATGTCAATGGAATGTTATAACCTAAATTCCTCAACTCCTCGCATTTTTAACCCAAATTATTTAGAAATTCCTTTTTCCCAAGATGATTATTAACAAATTAAGATGTTTCTTTTGGTAAATAGTATTATAGAGATTTGAATTTAAGATTTCCGGTAAACTACCTAAACCACACCTAGCTCTTACAAAGTAAGGTCCTTATACGAAAGTAAAAAATAAAAGAATACGAAATCCTTAAAACTGTAAATAATGTGTATTTTGTATATCTAACGTCATTTGAAATACCAGATATCATATTATGGAAGTTTTATCTTAGTTAGGGAATAAGCCTATATATATCTTATTCCCTTACTCTTTAGTTCAAAACGGAAGCTAGGATCAATATAAGTAACAATGGTAGAAAAATATGTGTTTATCTTGTAGATATACAAGAAGGATGACCACAAATCCCCCCCCCCCTTCCCTCCTTTCTCCAAGTTAGCAGGCCTCTGAACCAGAGTACTTTTCTTATTTGGGGGGGGGGGGGGGGGAGGATATTCAGTCGGTAAAAAATGAAGCGTTCATACTTCTACTCATGCGAGTTTGAAAAGGAAATCGAACGTATTTTATTTATTCTTCTCATGTAACTGAATGACCTAAAATATTTAAAGAATGAGATAAAACCCATGAATGGTGTTTAGCTCAAAGATGCTAAACGGGTGAAAATACTTTTGAGCTTGAACATAGATAATAAATCACAATCCCAACATGATCTTATACTAAAATTATGTCATTAAATAACTGAGGTGGCAAGGACACAAATCAACCTAAATTATTTGATCTTTTGCTCAAATAAGCTCTAGTTAACTTCATGTCAAATTAATATTTAACCTTTTGATTAGTGGGGATAAAAAAAATCTTTCAAATATTGTGAGTTGAGCATTAATTAATTCCTTGACAAGGGGCAACTCCCTGTAAACTTTCAAGAGCTTTCTACATTACGAATTGAAGTCATTCATACGCATTCTGGGACCAGTTCAACAAAAAATATACCATCTTCATTTTCGGAAGAACTAATCTAGGCTTCATCTGAATCCCCTGTCACCATTCATCGTAACATAAACTAACAACTTTTAACAGTAAGGAGTACTAGCACAACATTAACATGCATAAGACAAAAGTCTTAGTACAATTACTTAATTAGAGACGAGTAACACTGGAAGCCGCCCTAACAAATAACAGTTCTAGTAGGGAGAGACACCTACATTTGCCGGAGCGAAAAACCCATCTTTCATAAGCACGTCCTCTGTTTCCTACACACACGCAATGCAGAATTTGAGATTAGAAACCTAGAAATAAGAGACCCTTTTTCATTAACGTGCTACCAAAAGAAAAGGAGGTAACCGAAGCTAGGGTTTTCAAGTACCTGGCGAACATTAGCTTTCTTCACGGGTTGGTGATCAGGCATAAGTCCGAAATGAATGTGTGGAAAATGGGCCCACTGAAAGAATGGACCTCACATATCAGAAAAGTCTTAAACCAACAAGGCAACGAAACGAGTTTAGACATATACTTGATTAAACAAAAAGAAAACTCTTCAATTAGTAAAATTTGAAAATAATCTAAAAATGGGGAAAGTCCCTAAGAGAGTAAGATTCGGGATCTCCTTGGATCTCACATTCTTTGCAGCTGCACTAAAAGCCTCTCTGTGGCTTATATCAGGATTCCCAGCTTTGATGCGTTGGATCTCGTCCCTGAAATTTAGATGATGTGAAGGTCATCCAAATGCCATCAAAATAAAAATGTGTAATTAACTACTTACTGATGTGAATTAGTAGGACAAATAAGCAGAAGATAAATAATAATACAAGTGATAAGGGTTTGAGTTACTAAGCCTTCTTTTTCTGCTCATTTTGCTTCCCGTACAAACCATCAATGAAAAGTAATTACTAACTCGTATTTATAATAAACAACTTGAAATTAATATTATTAAACTTACTTGATGAAACGGTTGTAAGCAGATGGAACTCTCTGTCTCTTCTCTGGAGCTGGACATGCAACACACGGACATTGCACAGGCAAACAGACAGGAACATTAAATCACTTCGCTGACCTTTTGCCTAATGCTCTCTCTCTCTCTCTCTCTCTCTCTCTCTCTCTTCTATCATTACCTCATCATTATCTCTAACAATCACTCTCCCAATGGATTCAGCACTATATTTTCTGAGAAGAATTCTGTCTCACTCAATGTATGCATGTAAGGAGACATGTATAAACGCATAGAGAAAAAAGGATTTCAGGAATTTTAGATTTGATTTCTTTTATCTCTCTTAAGGGAAAAAATTGAATTTCATTTTCATCCTTTGAAATTTTATTTTGATAAGTGTGAAAACCAAATATTAATTAATTTCCAAGAAGTGATTGTGAAGGACTGGAGTGAAAATGGGGTTGCTTCAATTTGAAACTTTTTGGAAGTTTCATGTTTATAATCGATTTGAAGAACTAAAGGAGGCTTTCTGGAAGCACTAAACAATACAGGAAGAGGGAAAAAGCAATGCATGAGATAAATGTGCTAAAGATTGTTCTTTCTTTGCCACTTGCAGTATACCAAGAAACCTTTGCCACTGTTCAGATTGACAAGTGAGTTTTGATAGGGATAGAACTTTTTTTTTACTTTTCTCCCTTTATTGGTTAAATGACACCAATATAAGCTTAAAAGTTGTGTAAAATGGACTGAAGGGTAGCAGGAGAGTTCCCTTTTCTTTTTCTAGCTTTTCTTTGGTGGTATCAGAAGAATCTCTGATCACCGCACCCGGGAAGTAGAAAAAAACTAAAGAAATTAAAAGAAAAATAATCAAACATGAAAAACAAGTGAAAGTTAAGGGATTAATTATTGTAAGAAAAACTAATTCGTTTTGAAAGTTATTGCCGTTTATTGAACAAGTGAAGAAGTTATATATGATAGAAATTAAAGAAAATTCTCACGTCTGTTAGCTGGTGGAGGCTTTGGGATTTCTTCTGGTCCTCCTCGCAGAGTGCTCATGACCAAATCATTTGGATTCGGCAACTGATTCATCATCATATTTGATGAAGGTGCATTTCGAATCTCCTCCTGAATTAAACCCAATACTCATAATCAACTTTAGTTTTCAATTCTCATGCAAAAGAGAGCATAACTAGGAAAAAAAACTTAATCTATTAAAAGCCCTAGCTTATTATTATAATTATAGATACCAGAAGATTTTGAGGAGTGAAGAAGGAGTGGCCAAGGTGAAGCTGATTAGCAGCAGGAACAAGCATCCCGCGCATATTCACTGACAGAAGGTTGGTGCAATGACCGCATCTCACTGTGACAGTCTTGAACAAACTGGTGCAAGGAACACTCACCTAAATGCAAAAGAAGAAGGAGGAGGAGAAGCGGAAGTGGGTTAAACAATCAAAGGTTAAATTCAAACAAATACACTCATGGAGTAGGATAAGATAAGGAGGGAGAAAGAGATAAGAGGTGATACCGCGAGGACAGTGTCACAGAAGTTGCAATGGACATAGCAGAGCTGGTCGGAGGGAGAGAGGTGCTGGTCCGGTGAAAAGGAAGTGGATGAGGCGGACATATTTCTCTTTTTGTTGATTCACTTTCTTTCTGATTCTTGATTTGATTTGATTGATGGGAATGACTGATCAGTGGGTTTTTGGTGATAGACAGATAAACTTCCTATGGATCTGATCTTCTTGATTGTTGAGTTACTGTTAAGGAGGGAGAGAAAGAAAGGGAAGAGAGAGAGAGAGATGCCACTTAAGTAATAAAGGATCGAATAGACCTGGAAAGTGTTTTCCTTCTCTCTCCATTTTGTGATCTTATATAATATTCCTGTTTTGCTGTTTACATATTTTGTACTGAAGTAATGTTAACCTTACTATGATACACTTACAAAAATTTACTACACATTTTTCTGTTGATTTAAAAAAATGTTTACATAGGAATGGCATGGATGCAAAATTTAAACTTTAAGGTGTATAACTTTAAGAGTAGCATTACTCTGAACAAGTTAAAAGATGAATCATAAACTCGAACAGGTTACATAAGAGCGATAACAATCAGCCCAACTCAAAGAAAACAAATTAATGCGTACTTGCACAACACACTGTATAAATATTGAATGTAATTGCATGTAATTAAGTGATAATATTGACTCCAAAGTCCATTTTTCTTAACTAAATTCAGATACATTTAAAATTATTAGAAAATGTGGTAGGACAAATTGTGTAGTAATATTTCTCAAAAGAAAGAAACAAGAAATGAATGGTCGGCATTCCCAATGGATGTGTGTGTGTAAGCATATGAGAGAGAGAGCAGAGGCGGCAGAGGTGGGGGAACGGAGAGGGAAAGGGACGTGTGCATGGGAGTGATTAGCTTTGGCTCATTCACCTGTTGTTTTCACAGTTAAGAGGGGTTACAGGGTGTCCTCGGTTTTCTACAATTCCATTTCATGATGACATTTTATGTCTATCAAATCAAATCTTTGTTCTTTGTAACTCTCTGCGTTTAAAATGAAGCCCTAAGAAGGCGGGCCAGTACTGCAATCAAAATGTTATGCTAGAGCCAACTTGTTTTCTAACCCTTTCAGAGTTCAATGCAAGTGACCCACCTCACTTCTGCCATTGATTTCCCTTTTCTTTGTTGCAATCAATTGAATCATGCATACAGTATCTGATAATCTTTATTTCGACATACTACTGTTCATTTTGATTCCTTTGCATTTTTGCATATGCATCGAAGCATCTTCTTATCGGTCTATAAACTTACATCTGCGAATTTAATTTAGTTTTTCACGTTTTGGTTTTAAAATAAAGTGCATTCCTTCATAGAACATCAATTTTCTCAATAAATAACAGCATATTGTTACATTTAATCGATATATGATACGTATACTATCAACTAAAAGAGAGGTGTTATTTTTTTTAGTTGATGATATTTTATAGAAAAAATAAAACTGGAGACAGAAAGATAAAATAGAGAATTTAGATTTCATTTATGCGCTGAGCTCTTTTGCTACCAATATTAGTTCTTCTTTTTTGTTCTCGTTACAAATTACAGTGGCTGGATGGAGGTTTGAACATATAAACTCCTACAAACTATTCAAACCACTTGTTATTAGCCTACTCCTAGTGGCAAGTTCTTCAAAATTTCTATGAGATTTTTATCATAACAAATAATTTAGTATTTGGCTTCATTTAATTATTTATTTAAAAATTTAAAAAATTCTTTTTAATCAAACAACAAAATTTCCATACACTATAAAACTAGACAAAAATAAATTTTTTATTCTTTTTTAAATGTTATTAGATGCTTTCATTTTCATACTTGTAATGCTTATATTACTGAAGGTTCATTTAAAAGAGACCAACCTCTCATTGAACGACTAAGTGTCTAACAAATTCTTACCTCATAATTTAGTCACCGAATTCGATATGATGATTCAAGACTAGAGTTATGGCGGTTTATCACTTTATAATTTCCTTTTCCTTGCTTTTTTTATAAAATAAAGTGGCCACTCTTAATAGGATGAAAGAAAAGAAATGCAATGAATTACATTAAAATCAATCTAGAATCAATTCTTAGGCACTTGGTTACATATCTCCAATTGTCCAAGGTGGGTCCTCAGGTGAAGTCGTCTTTACCATTCAGATGCATCTAAAATTGGTTGATATATGATCCTTTGCTTGAACGTCCAAGGAAGAACAGAGGGAATGTCAAACGTTTTTATCTTACAAAGGATCATGCTGTGAGCCGTGAGGACCCACCTGGACACAGGGGAACCAAGCGTCTCATCTTATAGGGTTGATTTTATGTTTGTTTTTAGTTTATTTACATGTCTTTTAATCTTTCATCCTATTAATTTCTCTAAATATACTAAATCAATATAGGGGGTGTGCTCTTAAGATCACACAGAAAGGGATTTAATCTTGGTTGATACAAAAATTAACTCGAAAATACCCTTAACGTACAATTAAAAAAATTAAAATTTACAATCACATTTTATAAAAAAGAAAAAAATTACGAGAAAAAAGAACATGGTAAAATCATTGTGACTCTGATCTTAAATTACTAGATTGAGTCCAATAACTAAGTTACAAGCTTGAATAACGTTAGGAGCCTTAACAACCAAAAAGTTGATTTACACTAAATGCATGTTCAACAATATAAGTCTTACATGTATAAAAAAACGACTAAGAAAACTAAGATAAAAAGAAAATAAAAATCCACCTTGAATATAAACACATAGGATGTGTCTTACCCGCTTGGCTCATACTCAATGCCGCAAAAGGTCCTACATATTCAAGGATCAAAACTTTTGTAGATCACATGCCCTAAAAGTCTATACTTCCAAAAGAGAATGCATGGTTCATGCTCAATTTAGATGCAAAGCGAATGCAAGAAAAATGATGATTTTATGTAATATCTAATTGTTTTCAAGATGGATGAAACCATTCTATTCAATTTTAATTTCACCGTTTACCGCAAAATTTTATTTTTGGGATCACATAGATCAACATAAGGGCAATAAGCATCACATATTGTCAAAACAATACGTCTTCTAGCCTATAATTAATAAGATCATGTGAAGTAAGAATGACACTAGGGGTTGATACTAGAAAAGTAATAACCTAAGGCGTATTCCTAAAATTTGTAAAAGGAATAAAATAAAGGAAGATAGAGAGATAAGGTGTTTACTTATAGTTTTTTCAAACCTTCGTTTTCAAGTCCCTCAACCTTTACAGCATATTTAAAAGAAACAAGAAAATGGTAGGAAAATGACCTCCACAAAAAGTTTTGACTTAAGATAATAGAAGTAACCTCAACAAGGAGCGTCTAAGATCTAGATTTGGAAATGGCTAAAGGAAGGACCTTTAACCTGTAAAGAAATTAAAGAAACAAGAAGGATCGATGGATATCTCAATTTCTCTCTCTCACCTAAATCTAGGTGTTTTGTCCCAACTGAAGGGCTTTTGGTCTAAATGCAGTTGGGACGGTAGGAGAAACTGTGATGCGCCTATATCTAACTCAAATAAGTTGCTAGTCGCAAGGTCCAAATAAAAGCTCGGTCAACCTGGGGGTTATAAAGCTCATGTGACTCTATGGCTACGTCTCAAAAAAGCGATTGGAATCGCAAGAGAAATCGTGATGAGCTTATATCTAGTCCAAAGAACGAAGGAGTAAAAGTTTTTGTATAAAAAAATTCTTGAGTCAATTCAGTTTATCTAGATAAAATAAGTGAATTCAATGGTAAAAAGAATTGTGAGTTTAGAGACTGATTGAGCTTAGTAGTTACGTTATATTTTCAAATCTTATTTTAGCAATTTTATGCTGGACGCTGCTTTAGCTGGCTTACTAGCCTGTTTTGTTTTTTTGTTGTGTGTACTGGATCATTTTAACCAATTAATAAAATTCATTTCTTCCCTTGGCTGAGAAAATAAATTTCATATTAATATGTTACTTTCATTTTAGGAATGGAATTTAGTTATTTAGTTTAAGGAGAGATCACACACACGAATCTGGGGAATACATCATTGATTTGACTGCTCAGACATCACTTTCTCATATACACATATATGTAAATACTTGTCAGCGATAACAGAAGACAGAGATCTTTTAATTTCGTTGGCTTTCTTTTGTCCTTTGCAAGAATTCATATTTCTTTTGGGTTACTGTTTTCAATTTAGTTAGGCCTCTGCTAATATTGTAGCCTCTATACAAAGGATTTGTTGTTTCCCTTACACAGATATTTGCAAAGCAACCCTAACTTTGCTGAAAAAGATGGCTGTCACTTCCAGCTTTGTTTAGAAGTTGTCGAAAGCAATTAATTTGAATGCCACTTGTCTAATTGGGCTTCCTCGTCCCAAATAGGCAAATATGCGTTCCTCAATGTCGTAATATTATATTCTCTTAATATTTTTTTAATTATTTAAAATAAAAATATTTAATAGTTTAAGAATTTATAATATATTTAATATTTTAAATAATTAAAAAAATTATTAAGTTAATTCATTAAAATATATAGAATTATACCTCAAATGGGTAGAGGATAAGAATTAGCCTGCTAAGTTGCAAAGAGCGGAGGGTTCGTTTCAAATGGTTATTTAGTTTCAGTGTCAGTAGCCAGGGCGTGAACGAAATCCTATTAAAAGTATGAACAGAGAAATAATAAAATATGATGATTCTAAGTATAAAAAAATGATAATTATTTCAAAAAGTTTTTTTTCATGATAAATATTTTTATCAGAATATATTTTAAAAGATTTTCTCGAAAAATACACACACTTCTTGAAGAAAAGAAAACCATCTTGATCAAAAAGAAAAGAAAACCATGTTACTCTCACTTATTTTACCCAGAAAGTCACTCATATATTTATGTTAGTAAAAAGATATTTGTATGAATTATGTGACATATATGTATAATTTATATTATTTAAAAAAATTATGTTGTGACTAGGGTGTTATCTAATTATTTATATAAGAGTACGTGAAGAGTATAAGAGGATAGATTTGTATACATATCATTAATCTTTTTATTATATGTTAAATTAGGGAATCACTATGATATTCAATATAGTATCTAACATAAGTTGTTAAGTATTTATTAATTATTAATTTTATAATAAATATTTAAAAATTTATTAAATAAAATATTTTTATGTACTTTAAGAATAATACTTTAAACGGTTTAGATTTTACTTAAATTTTATTATAATATTTTATATTTAATTCAATGACATGTATTGTTATACTATGCCATGAGTAACATTTTTAATGGATTAATGTATTATTTTGAGAGTACATAAAAATCTCTCTTTTTAAATATAACCAATAATTAATAAATTCTAAATAACTCTGGATAAAATAAATAAATATTAGTGTAATTGCAGTCAAATTAAAATTCTGTGCCGAGTTATTTAACAACTGAGAATAGGGCTTTTTTTTTAATATAATAGTGTCAGTTACAAAAAGTACAATTAATATTAAATGTAGTTATATATATATATATATATATAATGTATATTGTGAATTGTAACTAACTCAAAATTGATACTTTAAATATTAAATACTGTTATATGCAAATACATATTTCTTACACGGTTCTTACACACATTTATTAATTTAAAGAAGACGTTAATATTTAAAATTGTGTATTGATTAAACTAAATTGATAAATACATAAAAATGTGTGTGAAATATACAAAGATATTTATTTGCAACCTAATAACATTACTCCAAAATCTTTTACCATTATTACCACCTATTAAATAGCTAGTTAATAGTACGTAGCTGAAGTGGGGGCATTAAGATCAAGAATAAAGTGATAGTGGTGAAGGTTAATCATGATTAGAAAATTAAATGAGTGATCGAGTTATTATACATTTAAATTTATTTATTTATGTGCGTGTATTTTATAAAAAGGCTAGATCATTGGTTTTTTTTTTCTTTCATTATTATCAGTTCTCTTCACTTTACTATCTAAAACAAATGCAGGAATCCATTCCCACATTTGATTAAGTAATTGAAATGGGATAGAGTGTTCCTAAAGAAATGAGTATTTGTAGGAATAGGTATTTCGGTGCATTTCGAACCACCTGTTTACACTTAAAAAAAATTTGGATCAACATATATTTTTTTAAGACCAAACAAATCGGCCTGATCAACTCGAGTTTGACACGGCCCAAAAATTTAATTAGTCCGAATTGGACCGAGCCGATCCTGTTTAACTTAAAACATCGTAAAATTTGTTATTATAGTTTTCTTTTAATTATCAATTATAACATATCAAACATAAAATGGAATGAAGTTATCATTCTCATTCTTATTCATTCCAAACAAAACATAATAATTTCTTTTAGGTATTTGCTCATATATTTTCATATTTTTTAAGTGTAAAACTAATCTCATTTAAAAAATTAAAGTTGTCTCTCTCACAAACACTTTCTTACAAATTCAAATTCTTAATATTAGAGAGACTTCTCAACTACTGTATTCAAATTTATTTAGTACTTAAATCACTTATAAGAAAGCAAAAGATAAAAATAAACATTTCATTCCATTCAGACTTTCATTCTCATTCTCTTAAAATCATTTCATCCAACCATATATTACATTAATAATTCAAATCGGAAGCGGGGGAGTCATACATTAAATAAAATCGTACAATGGAGACACATGATCATTAATTGCAGGAGAAAAGATCCGCGGACGTCCACTATGAGGTACCTAGAATTTGAATCATTACTTTTTTAATATTATACTATTATAGTTAGATGCTTTCTAAGCCAGCTTACGCACACTATGACTAATCCACCCCATCTCAAGAAATTGATAAAGTTAGGATTCCAATTTGTAAAGATTTAATGGCCAATTTTTTTATTTTTTAATTTTGTAATAACAATCTAACCACGCATCACAGTTCATCTTCATCACTAAGTCAATCTCTTGAGGTCAATTCGAAGCATGTTTAAATTGTCAGAAAATTGTTTGGATGATGGCATATGATCTCTTTGGTATAAGAAATGCCTTTATCACTAGTTAGGTTCAATTCTTACCATATTAATTTGGATAGACATCATAGATTCAATCTTTATAACCGAAAAATTAAACCTTTATCGTATTAATTCTGTTGGGGTAGAAGAAGAAGAAAACAACAAACTCAGATACTCAAGCATAAAAAATGTTTGTAATTTCACACATTTTTTACGCACTTTATTCTTTAAATTAACAAATGTATATTGATTAAACAACAAATGCATGAAAATGATTACTTCTGTTTTAAATAATTTAAGTGTCAGAAAAAATTACAAATAATACTAATCCCAAGCATAGAATTTAAATACTTTTTTAGTTTTTTTTAAAAAAAATTATTAATGATATTGTAAGGTGTTAAAACGAAATCATTTGGAATGTATGGCAAATCATTTGGGACATTTAGAATTATTCATACTTTCTAGTAACAATGGTTCTATCAATGGATTTTATAAAATTAATTTGCGTTGGTGTGAGTGAAAGAGACTTCATCATTTTAAGCATTTTATCTCAGGTTTGATTCTTAAGGTGGTATGTATGGAAAACAATGCAGTTGGGAGGGGTCCATGTTTTACGCGTATGATCATACTCCGTAGGTTAGTCACTTGCCTTCTAAGCGAGGGAATACCCTAGTTTATACCAAAAAAAGAAATGAACCCTATAAAGTAGTCAGAATATGTCAATATAGCCTAGGTTTGGCCAGTTGGCTTATAATTTATAGTCCATTATTCTGGTACTCATATTTTTTTTAGAATACCAATACTCAAGGTGAATTATCAAACATTTATTAGTTATTGATTATATTTCATAAATTTTTAAATATTTATTGTGAAACCAACCATTAATCATTGCTTGACAACTCATACTGAATATCATAGTAACTCTCCAATATACAACTTAAAAGGCAACCTATTTTTATTTTCTTTTTATGAATTTGTTTTTATAAATTATTTTAGTTATTTTCTAACCCACTAGCTTTAGGATCAGGTTAGCACTTCTACGACCCAACTTGTTTAACAGGAAAACTCAACTCATTTAGTGCGTGTTTGGGTGCGTGTTTCCCTAGCGCAAATGCTCATTTAGCTTAGCAAACGGGCTACACACTCAAAATTAAAATGTTTGGCAAATATCACATTGAGACAAACACCCGTTTGAGCAAAAGTAAAACAACTTGAAAATGTAACATTAGAGGATTTTATGGCAAACCAACAACCAATGTTCTGACTATAACATTGCCTCTTGCAGCAACGTTAAGGGATTTTAACTCCAACAAACCAGCTCTTTTCCCTACCACCACCTCAAGCCTCAACTTCTTCATTAGAGCCTCAACTTCTTCATTAGAAGACTCATTTGCATCAATAACAAGCTTATTACACAATCGATAACCTAACCCATCACTATCAATAAACTACCTTCAACCCCATATTTAAGCATTAGTAGTAAGGAACACATAAGAGAAGTGGATGCCAATGACTCCCTTATTCACTGGCAATGATTAGGAAATTTGGGGATGGGATTCTGTGGATGACGATGAAGGTGCTAGGATGGGGTTCTGTAGATGTAAATGAAGGTTTAAACTTTGAAGTGAAAGAAGGAGAAAGAAAGTGGGAAAAGAAACTTCGAGAC